>CM062290.1:33502073-33527073 GCA_031216915.1 Pictodentalium vernedei | reverse complement strand
AAATCTGATGATTTGATCCCGAGATATTAACCCTTTATCCTTCAAATTGAAAATTTCTCTAATCCCTTTGGCATTCGATAACTTGAAAAATATTACTTGGATTGTCAAGTTACTTTATATTTGTGTTCAAGTTACTAATGTACTGAGCTGTATAGTTTTTGGTGTTAATCTGATAATTTGATCCGGATATATTAACCCTTTATCCTTCACATTTAAAATTTCTCCAATCCCTTTGGCATTCAATAACTTGAAAAATATTGCTTGGATTGTCAAGTTACTTTATATTTGTGTTCAGGTTACTGATGTGCCGAGCTGTATAGTTTTTGGTGTAAATCTGATGATTTTATCCCGAGATATTAACCCTTTATCCTTCAAATTGAGAACTCCTCCAATCCATTTCTTCGGCATGTGATAACTCAATAATAAATATTAATCCGATTATCAGGTTACTTTATATATGTATTCAGGTAACTGATGTGCTGTGCTGTATAGTTTTTTTATGTAAATCTAATAATTTGATCCGGAGTTATTAACCCTTTATCCTTTATCCATCAAATTAGGCACTCCTCCAATCCATTTCTATATGTATGGTGTACGTAATGTCGGCATCCAGGGTGGCCCTCCGTCATACAGCTTTCTACTAGTTGCACGTATGGGTCCACATCTGACGATTTCATCGGCCTATCTTTCTATCAGTTTTAATGACATCTTGAGGGTTAGTTATACCCCCGCAAACAAAGTTTGGGGGGTATATAGGAATCACCCTGTCCGTCCGTCCGTCCGTCTGTCTGTCCATCCTTGTAAGCGCAACTCCTCCTAAACCTTTTGAAGAATTTACATGAAACTTTACACAATGGAAGAACTCCACGTGAAGATGTGCATGAAGCAATATAATTCCATTCTGACATTTCCAAGGGGAGATAATCTAACTTACACATCTGTCCATCCTTGTAAGCGCAACTCCTCCTAAACCGTTTGAAGAATTTTCATGAAACTTTACACAATGGAAGAACTCCATATGAAGATGTGCATGAAGCAATATAATTCCATTCTGACATTTCCAAGGGGAGATAATCTAACTTATACATTTCAGGCGTGGGTGTATCACTTTGTGAGTTTGCTCACAGTACCTCTAGTTATTTTTGGATTGAACTTGCAGTGTTGTTTCTAAAATTGGTACAAAAAAACCCCAGATTGTAAGTTTGTACCAGTAAATGTTATTTCTAAAATTGGTTAAAAAAAACCCCCAGATTGTAGGTGTGTACCAGTTGATAACCCCTCAGAGGGGCACTTTACAGTACTCAATTAACTCCACAATGACAAATCGACACAATGTATCAATTGTGTTGACATCCGCCTGTCTGTAAACATAATTTTGTCCTGAGATTATCTCAGACGTTCATGGACCAATCTGCTCGAAACTGGATACGAATGTTCACTGCTATGGGAACCTGTGCACCTGCGATTATAGTTCCAGTCGGATTATTTTTTCCAGAATTATCCCCCTTTAAACTTGAAATATCAGGCCTAGAATTTTGTACAGAGATTTTCTCAAGAGATTTCTGGGTCGATTTCTTTGAAACTTGGTATGGATGTTTACTACCATGGGAACCTGTGCTCTTGCTTTTTATACGGCCGCTCATATGAGCGGGCCTTATTTTGGTATGGCAATGTCCATCCGTTAGCTTTTGTTTGTCCATGTGATAACTTGAAAATAATACATCCAACAGATACTATTTTTTATCTCACCGAAGGGAGCTCAACTTATCACTTGCTGTCCGTCGTCATGAACATTTTTCATCGTCGTGAACATTTTTCAAACGACTTCAACCACTGGTCCGATTTTTACGAAACTTCATGTAGATGTTCATTACTATATGGCAATTCATGTTTGTTCAAATGAAATGGCCACGTCCCTTGTGGGTCGCTGTATGGGACACAACTCTGATAGCACTGTATGAATTATAGACAAATTCTAAAAAAAATCTTCTCCAGAACCAGTGGGCAGAATCTTTTGATACTTGGTATGCAGCATCTTGGTATGTGTCTGATTCAAGTTTGTTCAAATTGGCCCCTGGATTCATATTTGGGATCACTATAGAAGCCCAAATTCGAACTTGGTGCATTTCAGGCAAATTTCTTAAAAAGTCTTCTTCTCAGATCCAGCAGGCAGAATCTTTTGATATTTGGTATGCAACATTTTGAGGTGGATCTGATTCAAGTCTGTTCAAATCGGCCTCCTGGGTTCATATTTGGGCTCAGTATAGGAGCCCAATTTGAACTTGGTGCATTTCAGGCAAATTTCTTTAAAAATCTTCTCAAGATCCAGCAGGCAGAATCTTTTGATATTAGGTATGCAGCATGCTTAGGGGGGTGAGATTCAAGTTTGTTCAAGCCAAGTCCCTGGGTTCATATTTGGGCTCACTGTGGGAGCCCGAATGATAACTTAGTTCAAAAGGAGGAATTTTCTTTAAAAATCATCTTCTTCAGATCCAGCAGTCAGAATGTTTTGGTATTTGGTATGCAGTATCCTTGGGGGGGGGGGGGGGGGGGGGGGGGGGGGGGGGGGTGGTTAGATTCAAGTTTGTTCAAGTCATGTCCCTAGGTCCATATTTGGGCTCACTGTTGGAGCTTGAATTGTAACTTAGTTCAAAATGAGTAATTTTCTTTAAAAATCTTCTTCAGGTCCAGCAGTCGGAATGTTTTGATATGTGGTGTGTAGCATCCTTAGGGGGTGAGATTCAAGTTTGTTGAAGCCAAGCCCCTGGATCCATATTTGCACTCCCTGTGGGAGCCCGAATTATAACTTGGTCAATATGAGGAATTTTTCTTTAAAAATCTTCTTCAGATTCAGCAGTCATAATGTTTTGATATTTGGCATGCAGCATCCTTAGGGGGTGAGATTCAAGTTTGTTCAAGCCATGTCCCTGGGTTTGTATTTGGGCTCACTGTGTGAGCACGAATGATAACTTAGTTCAAAATGAGGAATTTTCTTTAAAAATCTTCTTCAGATCCAGCGGATGAATGCTTTGGATATTTGGTATGCAGCATCCTTAGGGGGGTAAGATTCAAGTTTGTTCAAGTCATGGCCCTAGTTCTATAAAATTTGTCTCTCATGACTTCATTCCTTTGTAGTGTTGATGAACCATGTCTAACTGAATGTGACCTCCCCCCCCCCCCCCCCCCCCCTAATACTTCTTTGAACCACTTGGGCCGGTGAGCGATTAAGCTTCTCGGGGCCTCTTGTTTTATGGTTGACTAGTCATGACTAGGGGATGGTTCCTTTCGATAACCAGCATTCTGGCATATCCAGTATGGCCACCATCTTGGATTTTTAGGGACTTTTGATTGTCCACGTGATAACTTGAAAACTATAGATCCAACAGATGCTGCTTTTTTAGCTCCCCGAAGGGAGCTCAGCTTATCACTTGCCGTCCGTCGTCGTGAACATTTTTCAAACGACTTCTCCTATGAAACCACTGGGCCGATTTTCACGAAACTTCATGTGGATGTTCATTACTATATGTCAATTCAGGTTTGTTCAAATGAAATGGCCACGTCCTTGGGTGCTCCATATGGGGCATTACCCTGATAGCACCGTATGAATTATAGAAAAATTATTAAAAAATCTTCTTCTCCAGAACCAGTGGGCAGAATCTTTTGATATTTGGTATGGGTCTGATTCAAGTTTGTACAAATCGGCCCCCTGGATTCATATTTGGGCTCACTATAGAAGCCCATATTCAAACTTAATGCATTTCAGGCAAATTTCTTAAAAAATCTTCTCCAGATCCAGCAGGCAGAATCTTTTGATATTTGGTATGCAACATTGTGGGGTGGATCTGATTCAAGTTTGTTGAAATAGGCCCTCTGGATTCATATTTGGGCTCAGTATAGAAGCCTGAATTCGAACTTAGTGCATTTCTGGCAAATTTTTTAAAAAATCTTCTTCTCCAGATCCAGCAGGCAGAATCTTTTGATATTTGGTATGCAACATTGTGGGGTGGATCTGATTCAAGTTTGTTCAAATCGGCCCCTTGAGTTCATATTTGGGCTCAGTGTAGGAGCCCAATTTGAACTTAGTGCATTTCTGGCAAATTTCTTAAAAAATCTTCTTCTTCAGATCCAGAAGTCGGAATGTTTTGATGTTTGGTATGCAGCATCCTTAGGGGGGTGAGATTCAAGTTTGTTCAAGCCATGTCTCTAGGTCCATATTTGGGCTCACTGTGGGAGTCCGAATGATAACTTTGTTCAAAATGAGGAATTTTCTTTAAAAATCTTCTTCAGATCCAGCAGTCAGAATGTTTTGATATTTGGTATGCAGCATCCTTTGGGGGGGGGGGGGGGGGGGGGGGGGGGGGGGGGAGGATTCAAGTTTGTTCAAGCCATTTCCCTAGGTCCATATTTGGGCTCACTGTTGGAGCTTGAATTGTAACTTAGTTCGAAATGAGGAATTTTCTTAAAAAATCTTCTTCTTCAGATCGAGCAGTCGGAATGTTTTGATATGTGGTGTGTAGCATCCTTAGGGAAGGGGGAGGGGGGGGGGATTCAAGTTTGTTAATTCCAAGTCCCTGGGTCCTTGGTATGGGTCTGATTCAAGTTTGTTCAAATCGAGTCCTCAACCAATATTGGGGCTCACTATGTGGGCGTGAATTTTTACTTAGTGCAATTTAAGAAAAATTCTTTAAAAATTTTCTTCTCCAGAACCAGTGGGCAGAATCTTTTGATATTTGGTATGCAGCATCTTGGTATGGGTCTATTCAAGTTTGTTCAAATCGAGTCCCTGGATCAATACTGGGGATCCCTATAGGGGCATGAATTTTTCCTCAGTGCAATTTAAGGAAAATATTCTCCAGAACCAGTGGGCAGAATCTTTTGATATTTGGTACACAGCATCTTGTATGGGTCAGATTCAAGTTTGTTCAAATGGAGTCCCTTGATCAATTTTGGGGCTCACTATGGGGACCTGAATTTTTACTTTGTGTAATTTAAGAAAAAAATTTTTAAAATCTTCTCCAGAACCAATGGGCAGGATCTTTTGATATTTGGTATACAGCATCTTGGTATGAATCTGATTCAAGTTTGTTCAAATTGAGTCCCTCGATCAATATTGGGGCTCACTAAAGGGTTGTGAATTTTTACTTAGTGCAATTTAAGAAAATATCTTTAAAAATCTTCTTTTCCGGAACCTATAGGCAGAATGTTTTGATATTTGGTATACAGCATCTTGGTATGGGTCTGATTCAAGTTTGTTCAAATTGAATCTCCCGTTCAATATTGGAGATCACTAGGGGGGGGGGGAATTTTTAAAAATCTTTAACAAACTTTTTTCACCAGAACCAGTGGGCAGAATCTTTAGATATTTGGTATGCAGCATCTTGGTATGGGTTGGATTCACGTTTGTTCAAATTAAGTCGTTTGTTCAATATATTGGGGCTCACTATGGGGGCGTGAATGTTTACTTTGTGCAATTCAAGGAAAATTCTTTGAAAATCTTCAGAACCATCGTGCAGAATCTTTTGATATTTGATCAAGCAGCATTGTCCCATTCAGTCCTGTTGATGTTTTAGCTCCACAGAGAGTATAGATTTACTCTGTAGAAGCTTAAGAATAGCTTTTGATAAAATTTGTGTCTTAACAGTATATGGAACATTTGGTGAGTGCCTAAGGCCCCCTGGGGCCCTCTTGTTATGGTTGATTAATCATGACTAGAGTATGGTTCCTTTCGATAACCAGCATTCTGGCATATCCAAGATGGCTGCCATGGCAGCCATCTTTGATTTTTAGGGACTTTTGATTGTCCATTTGATAATACAACAGATAATGGTTTTTTTTATGGTTGATTAGTCATGACTCTAGTATGGTTCCTTTCAATAACCAGCATCAATGTCCGTCCATCCATCCCTCGTCTATCCATCTGTCTTGTCTGTTAACTTTTATTTGTCCATGCTGTAACTTGAAAACAATACATCCAACAGATACTGTTTTTTATGGTTGATTAGTCATGACTAGAGGATGGTTCCGTTTCGATAACCAGTCATGTCCAATTTGGCCGCAATGGAAACCATCTGGGAGTTTTGGTGACTTGATACCCTCGCAATAACTTGAAAACAATATATTCATCTTTGAAGGGTCGTAAGCCAGGAATGTACAGTTATTAGCTCACCTGAGCAAAGCTCAAGGGGAGCTTTACTCATCACTTTCCGTCCATCCATCCAACGTTAACTTTACTTTTTCGACTTCTTCTCACGAACTGCTGGACCAAAATCAACAAAATTTGCTTTGCATGTTCCCTATCATATGTCAATTCAAATTTGTTCAAATCAAGTTGACCCGCCCTGCGGTAGGGCCACACTCTAAAAAATCTTCTCATGAACCAGCAGTAGCAGAGACTTGATATTTGGTGTGCACCTTCCCTTTGAGGTTTAGACTCAGATTTGTTCAAGAGAAGTTCGAGTAGCTATATTTGTCTTCGTTATGGGAGGGTCAAGAATTCTCGTCCCACCCAAAATTTCTATTTTCCAAACCGAGAGACAGATTTGAACCAAATTTGATGTGAGGGCTTATTGGGTCATAAGTACTTCATTTATGCCCCAATTTTTTTTTTTGCAGTCGCCCCATGCAAACTGCAGGAGCAAAAAATGGAAAAAAAATTAAAATGCCCTTATCTCCAAAACTACATGACACTGAGAATCCTTATTTGGTGTGAAGCCTCTTTAGGACCAACAGAGTGGAATGGTAAAAGAAATTGTTATCGGTTTTATATGGGGGTACCCTTTGGGGACTTTTGAAAAAAGTATTGAGTCAGCATTTTTTAATACTGCGGGTAATGGGGAGAACATTTAAGACTACTTTTGTCCCAAACCACTGCTCCAAAAGCTTTCAAATTTCACATATAACATCTTGGAAGATTGTTTCACATGTTTATTGAAATCAATTCCCTGGGTCCATATTTGGGCTCTCTATGGGAGCCCAAATGTTTAAATTAGTGCAGTATGAGGAATATTCTTTAAAAATTTTCTTCTTCTGATCCACCAATAAGAATCTTTTGATATTTGGAATGCAGCATGCTCAGGGAGGTGAGATTCAAGTTTGTTCAAGCCAAATCCCTGGGTTCATATTTAGGCTGAAAATTTGGGGGACGGTCCAGACTTAGAAATTTTGGACCAAAATCCGGAAATGAGTTTTAGGTGTTTTAAGCATTTCGATCAATTTAAAAAAAAAAAAAATTTTTACACTGAAAATTTGTGGTCCGGGTAGGACATAGAAATTTTGGACCAAAATCTGTAAATTAATTTTTTGTTTTTTTTATGCATTTTGGTTAATTTTAAGAAAAATTTTTTTTTTTTTTTTTTACACAGAAAATTTGGGGTCCGGTGGGGACTTTCAAAATTTTTTACCAAAATATGGAAATGAGTTTTATGCATTTTGGTAAATTTTAAGAACTCTTCTTCACCAGGCGAAATTGAAATTAGCTATAAAATCCTAAAACAAAGTCCAAACACGCTTATAAACAGGCTTACAAACCTCTACAATTCATGCCTCACTCTCATGGCCACTTTCCAAAATGCTGGAAATCAGCCATTGGTGTAATGACACCCAAACCAGAAAAGACGTCTTCAATCCAGCTAACTAATGTCCAATCAGCCTTCTCACTTGCTTTGTTAAGGTCTTCAAAGAGTCGTTACCAATCGGCTGAGGGGATTACCTTGGAGATACCGACTAATTTAACAACTGGTAAAGGGTTTACAGGAACAGCAGGGAAGGCATGGAACATGTCTATCACCTTGTGGAACAAATGAAAACTGTCATTAATAATCAACAAGTAGCAGCTATCCTACTTGATGTTGGAAAAGGCGTTTGATTCTGTAGGGCACAGCAGAATACGCTTTAAACTGTCTAAACTAAAACTACCAACGAAACTGTTAAGAATACTCTCCTCTTTTCTGAACAGCCAAAACATAAAAATCAGTCAACAACAAAATGCCCGACAGCATCCTTGAAGTAGGCACCCCCTAAGAATTCATGCAAAATAATTCTCGTTAACCAATGCATGGGGTGGAAGTCCTCTAAAATAGGCACCATGGGTGTAAGCGATTGGCTGGACTTAACTGTATATCCATGTTGTTGTCATGATTAGACATTGTGCAGAAATATGTGACCTTAAACACCAGTCAATAAATAATAAATGAAAGTGTCAATGACATTGTAGCTTAACTTGTCTGTGTGTTATGTTTGATGAAAAGGATAGTGTTCAATGTTTATGAAAGGATTATGAAATAAGACAAAAATTGTGATAATTGGGAATATATTAATTTCTGTTCCCTGTATGCAATGTTTCAATAAAAATAATATGAGGTGTACACTGTACTAAAGAATTGAGGGGTGGGTAAATTTGGCCTTCACAGTTAATGTATATTAAAGAAAGTTACCAATTTACAGTGAAATTATTCCAAAACGAGTCATCCTATCAAGTTACAATGAAATCCCTTCATAAATACTGCTTGTAGTATGTGCTAAAGGTTTTCGGGCTCAAAAAAGGTGCCGTTTTCCAGACTTTTCCAGGGTATGGAAATTTTTTTTCTAATTTCCAAAACTTTTCCAGGATTCCAGACCCGCGTGCGAACCCTGTAGACATTATTCTGAGTCATCCTATCAAGTTACAGTGAAATCCCTTTATAAATATGACCTGTAGTCTGTGCTAAACCTTTTCGGGTTTTGGGCTTGTGCAGCCATCATGGCTGAATGATCATGAACAAAAGGTGATGTTCTCATCTAGGCATCATCTGAAGTCATCCTACCAAGTTACAATGAAATCCCTTCATAAATATGACCTGTAGACTCTGCTAAAGGTTTTCGGGCCCCTGTAGCCATCACAGTTGACCAATTGTGATTAAAAGGGGACGTCCTCATCTAGACATTATATGGAATCAACCTACCAGGTTAAAATGAAACGCCTCCATAAATACGACCTGTGGACTTTCCTAAAGGTTTTTGGGCTTGGGTAGCTGTCATGGCTGAATGATTGTGACCATAAGGGGACGTTCTCATCTACACATTATCTGGAGTCCTCCTACCAAGTTACAATGAAATCCCTTCATAAATTTGACCTGTAGACTGTGCTAAAGGTGTTTGGGCTTTGTGCTCTTGTAGCTGTCCCAGTTGACCAATCGCGACCAAAATGGGATGTTCTCATCTTGCATCCTACAACGGTACAATGAAATCCCTTCATAAATACAACGTGTAGAATGTGCAAAAGGTTTTTGGGCTTGGGCAGCCCTCATGGTTGACCGATGGCGACCAAAAGGAGACGTTCTCATCTAGACCCCAAACCTGCATATGAAATTTTGGGACGGTCGGATAAGAACTACAGGGTGTAGCCTGTGCTAATGGAAAATGTGAACAGACTCACTGACTAACAGACTTTCGCACGAGTGATGGCAATACCTCATCTTGACTTTGTCAAGTTAAGCTTATAATAATTCCTTTGAAACTTGGAATGGAGTTTCACTACAATGGGAACCTGTGCTCCTGCTATTATAGTTTCGATTGGACTGTTTTTACCAGAGTGTATTTTGCACTGAGATTTTCTCACAATGTTTATGGGGCGATTCCTTTTAAACTTGGTGTGGATGTTCACTATCATGGGAACCTGTGCACCTGCAATTATAGCTTCGATCGGACTGTTTTTGCTAGAGTTATGCTCCTTTTCGTCTTAGAAAAACCATGACGGCGGGGGATGGACAGACCCCCCTGATAGGACAGTCACACCTCTAGTTAGAGTTTACCTCCATTGTGACTATTACTATCATGCCTTGTTTTTTTGTGCTTATATTAGTAGTGCATCCATACATTTTAAACTTGTCAGTTTGTAATTATATGTGCAGATGTAGTGATTTGTTTCCGTCTCATCAGGGTCAGTATCTTGTGAAACCATCGTTTATCCATTCCTCGATTTCTTAACCATCAAATAGCATTGGAGAAAACTTTCTGAAAATATGTCATACATTTGTCTACCTCATGTCTGACCTGAACGTCGAGATTGTTTGTGCCATAGTTTTCCTCCAAACCAACTCATACTGGGAAGGTCATGGATTGCCTTTTTGTTTGTCGAAGCTGCAATTGAGTTGTGACTTGACCACGCAAAGGATATTCATTATATTATTCATCTTACTAGATATTACAATGTCAAGGTTTCAGAGAGCAAATGCCAGATGATTGTCTTTTTTCCATCCTGGATTAGTTGTTCCAACCTTGTCCTTAAGTCTATTGTTGTTAACCCTTCTTTAATCCCCCCCCCCCCCCCCCCTAATTCTTTGAGGGGGATATAGAAGTGGTGCTGTCCTTTGGTCTGTAGATGGAGTTAGTTGCCGCTCTCAACTAAAATTCCACTTGGCATGTGGGTTAGGCATGATGAGAGGAAGAACCCTATTTATTTTGGGACCATTGTGCCAAACTTTAATTTCTATCAGTGTTGATTTCTGCTGTGAAATTAGTTTTACTTGGCCGACTGAAGCCAAATTTGGCATGTGGGTTAAGCATGATTAGTGGGAAAAACCCAGTTCATGTTAAGGTCATTCTACCAAAGGCAAGGTTACTATGACCTTGAACGTAAGCATTTACCTGAGTGGTGATTTTTCGGGGGATTAAGCCACCTGTAAGCTACCTCTAGTTCATTTTTTGTCTCGAAAACACAGCTTATGATGCCTCACTGGAACGTACTTGTTGAGCTAGTTGCAGTGATTCATAACTATGTTTTTAAAATAAGGTGTTCCGGAATTTGTATTATGTATGTTAAAGATGTTTTATTAATAACAAAAGACATGAGATGGTAAATTGAAAAATAATTTATTTTTCTCTTCTTTTTTTTCAGTTTCAATCGTGGTATATCGAATAGATTGATTCCATGATGGAGGATTCCATAAATATGACATAACCTTGTGGACATTTTTCTGAGTACTGAATTGTGTATTGGGTGTATATTTAGTTGCAGCTATTTGTAAATTTTTAGTATTTCTGCAGTCAGTTGCAACATTTTTTTCGCCATATCTCTAGAATGCAAGAAGACACCATCTGCAATGTTTTCGTATTGCAGATTGTGCCTTGTTGCAGTCTAGTGTTAAAAGAAGCAACAATACTGACAAAGGTGATGTTGTTCTCAACCACCCAAATGGTGTACATCTACCTAGACGCTTGCTCAGCAGAAATATTAGGATTGAACAAGTAAATGTGTTGTTCATGGATAACTGTGTTGTGTTGTTGAGCTCTTTGTCTGTGGTCTGTACTTTTCCTGGTTTGATCCTAAAATTTCCACTTGTCTAACAAATAAGTGTATAGGTTGATGGTCGACCATTTGGGTGGTTGTGTACCATGTCATTTTATTCATCACAAGAATTGCTACACAGAGCCCAACTTTACTGAGGTTGTTTTAAGCCCACTAACTGGCCCACTAACTTATTAATTTTCTGACTTACTGATGCTGTCTCACCCGACTGAGGACCTGGTGACAGCTGACTGAGACACGGGAAATTTGAGATGACCCAGCATGTTTGAATGCTTTACCCCAAGAGCTGTAGCACTGTTAAAGAGTTCATGATGTTTGTGGGGATTTTCTTGAAGTTCATCTTTTTATTGATGGCTTCCCCTGCACTCTGGAAATGCATCTTTCAATGACGCATGTCTCTTCACTAACGGGGAAATCTTCTATTTTTAAATAGAGGATTTTCCTGTTAGTGCAGAGGCAGCGATCATTAAAAGATGCATTTCCAGAGTGTGATAAGAAACCTCCTCAAACACCATGTCCTTGCGTGTAGCAGCAGTACCATAGCTCTTGGAGTAAATTGTCTTCAGGCATGCTGAGTCATCTTGTGTGGACTGTGTCTTAGTCAGTTGCCACCAGGTTTTCTCACTTGGGTGGGACAGTCTGAGTAAGTCAGCTTCTTTTCTTTCCGAAGCCCCACCCGGATTTTTTTTTTATTGGGTGGGGCGACGAAAAAAAAACGAAAAAAGAAAAAAAAAAAAAAAAAAAAAAAATAATAATAATAATAATATTTTCTTTATAATATGATGTTCTTATACACATTTAATATGTTCTGGTTATAAAATACTATTCATTGATATACTTATATATTCATACACTTATATTATCTTTATATACTTATAACTACATACTTACATATATGTGTACTTATATGTATGTGTACTTATATAAATATACACTTGTACATATTATATTCTTAATAAATACTTGAAATATCTTCAATAGTTCTTCATTTTGTTTCCATATGCATGTATCTATTCTTTTAAAAAATCTCTTCATGTTATGGAAAGAGAAACAACATACTCAAGGATTTGTGAGCACAGACATTTTATTCAAGATACTTCCAGGTCATTGACAGTTCTACAAAAAGTATACATATACTTCACATTTACAATAATAATGACAAGATCTTTTGTCACTTCAAAAGACTTCTACTTACACTGGAGTTCACAGACCGGCTCATGGTTAACACATGGGGCAGGGGTGTTATTCTACTGAGAATGGGAGGGAAGAGGGTTTTTGAAGTGGCTGTGCACATCTTTGCTCTTTTGTGTTTCCAACTGAGATGTTGACATGAATGTTACAGGGTGGGGGATGGGGGCACATAATATATTTCCAAGCGTGTCGGGAAAACAATGGCTACAAATACCAGATGGTCAGCGGTTTTGAATCTTGGTGGGCTGGGGGTGAGGTTGGATAGGATTGGGGACATTGTGTGCCCAGCCCCAAGATCTCACTCCCCAACTTGGCATGCTTGGCTGGGCACAGGCACACAAGGATATCTTTCCAAGCATGTTGGGAAAACAGTGGCTATAAATGCAAAAGGGCCAGCCACACAACTTCTGCATCTCAAGTGGTGGGGCAATGGGTTGAGGTTGAATAGGACTGGGCCAATTATGTGCCTGTGCCCAGCCCCATTCCCCCAACTGGCATGCCCATCTGGGGGAGAGGGTGTGGCTTCACTGGGCACAGGTACACAATATCCAAGCATTCTTGGAAAACAGTCGCAACAAATGCCAGATGGTCACACAAATTCTGCATCTCGTTGGGATGGAGGTGAGGTTGGATAGGACTGGGGGCATTGTGTGCCTGTGCCCAGCCCCAAATCCCCCCAATTGGGCACAGTTATAAACAATATCTTTCCAATCATGTTGGGAAAACAGTGGATACAAATGCCAGATGGTCACAGGTTCTGCATTTCAGTGGGGTGGGGTGAGGTTGGAAAGGACTGGGGACATTGTGTGCCTGTGCCCAGCCCTAAGACCCCACTCCCCCATCTGAGCATGCCAGTTGGCGGAGCGGGAGTGAGTGCTTGGCTGGGATAGCCGCACAAGAACATTTTTTTCAGCAAGTTGAGAAAACAGTGGCTAAAAATGGTCACTCAAGTTCTGCACCTCAAATGAGAGAAGGGGGGGAAGGGGGAATAGGAATTTGCACATCACGCGGGGGGGGGGGGGGCGGGGTACGAAGTTCAGGGAAAAAAAATAGAGGATGGCCACCAAAGGGTAGCTGATTCCCCCGAAAAAAGCCTTGATAGCCATTCCAACCTTATTCGCGACACACCCTCTGGTTGTGGGCAATAATAATACCAAGTATCATTAATATCCTTGAAGGCTGTAAGAAGTTATGGAGCGGACACGAATTCCGTCTATGCCCGGACGGACAACGTCACGGCGAGATTCCCCCGAATTTTTTTCGGGGGAATAACAATGGACAAGGAACAAGCCTCATGTGCATGCAGATGCAAGTTCAAGGGGCTGAGCACACAATCCTGTCTTTACGAGGATGTTGGAATAACAATGCAAGTCTAATAGGTCACACAACTTCTGCATCTCGACCCAATAGGATGGGGAGGCAGTTGGATCGCACTGGGAACATTTCCTTCACCTATCTGTTTCAACTATAACATTGAACATTTCCCAAGAGATATGTAGGTATGGAAGGTAGAGGCAAAACACAACCCTTACACCTCTGTTGACCAGTGTGGTGTGTTAGGGAGATCAGCAAAATCAGTTGGGGCTAAGGCTTATAGCACAATAACTTTTCATGGAATTCAGAGGAAGAGAACAATTACCATGTATCGTACATCTGGGAGGGGTCTTTGGCCCAACTTCACATATTTTATCTAATTTGCTGCAAACTTCAAACTTTTTTTTTCATACAAGGAGGACAATGTTCAAGAGGGCTGGGCACAAAATATTTTTCCAAGCATCGTCAAAATAAAATGCAGCTACAAATGAAAACTGGTCACACAAGTTTTGCATCTTCAAAGGTTGGGGTGGTGGTGGTTGCAGTTCTCTGTGGAAATTTGGATAGGACAGTGAACATTTCCTCTATCTATTTTAAAATTTAAAATTTGTTGGACAGATACCCAGGTCACTTGTTGGTGATAGACGGGCATTTCCACATATAGAGATGCTCGTCACAGCTAAAAATTACATCTCTATCTTTCAAAGCATGATCAGAAAACGGTCGCTACAAATACTCAATCAACTTATGCACCTCAAATGGGAGGGGGACATTGACTAGGTCTGGGGACATTTTCTTATGGACCTGTGTTCAAGTTGACAATTTTTATAGCAATTTGCACGGGGGAGGGGGACAACACTTGCACTTCTTTCGAGGAAGTTGGGAGATCAGCAAAATCGGTTCCGAATAAGGCTTACAGCACAATAAATTTTCATGGAATTCACAGGAAGAAAACAATGACCATGTAAGGTCGAGTCTATGGTGGGGGGCAGGGGTCTTTGAGATGTTGGCAGAAGGGCAAACAACAATCCTTATCTGCATTCAACGCAGGGGACAGAGTTCAACCAATTTGCATTTTCGTTGCAGTTGGTCAAATTTAAAATTTCAATTCCATTTCGATAAAAAACAATTTCATTATCACTTTTCATTTCTGTAACACAATCTATATTTTCTATACCTTATGTATTAAACTGGGATAGGATAGTAATAATCACAATCATCGGCATGATGATCAGGCATTTACGCACTGGGCAATAACTCACTTATTGCATAATTGGCATACGACTTTTATTGCCTATTCTGTATTCAAGGTGAGGAATGTAGGGAGCGAAACCAACCCTTACACTTCTATAATAAAACCCCTTGATACAAACTATGTGTATCAATCTTAACCTATACAGGATACTGAATACAAAATTATTAATTTGTAAACAAAATGGCCAATTCCGGTTCCCGTACACAGCCCAAATATTAACCCAGGATCTTCATTTCAACACAGTGGAATCTTAAAATTTCTTCACATTGCACGAAGTTAAAATTTGGGCTACCATAGCGAGCAAAAATTCTAAACTGTGCATTTCAACAAACTTTAATCTGACACCCAACCTAGATATGTTGTATACCAAATATGAAAGCATTCAGACTACTGCATTTCAATAAGATTTTGGAAGAAATTCCCTCATATTGTACATGTAAATTTCTGTTTCCCATATGGAGCACAATATTAACCCAGGCACTCGAATTTAACAAACTCGAATCAACCCCCCCCCCCCCCCCCCCCCCCCCCCCCCCCCCCCCCCCCCCCCCCCCCCCCCCCCCCCACCCCCCGCCCCCCCATAGAGATATTCTATACCAATTTCCTAAAATTGTATGAATGTAAGCTTTGGCCTTCAATGGAGAGCCCAAATACTGACTCAGGGACCCGATTTTGTACAAACTTTAATCTGACACCCTCCACCCGCCCCATAGATGTTGTATACCATATTTGAAAACATTCTGACTGCTGGATCTGAAGAAGAAGATTTTTAAAGAAATTTCCTCATATTTCACTAAGTTAAAATTCTTCTTCCTACAGGGAGACCAATTATTAACACAGAGACTCGATTTGAACAAACTTGAATCTGACCCCAATAGAGATGTTACATACCAAATATCAAAATATTCTAAATCCTGGTTCTGGAGAAGATTTTTTGTAATTTAAAAAAAAAAAAAAAAAAATTATGTAAAGTTCACAACGGACGACAAGTGATAAATTAAGCTCCCTTCGGGGAGCTAAAAATTCCGCTTTTTTAACTAAATTATAATTCGTGCTACCACAGTGAGCCCAAATATGAACCCAGGGAATTGGCTTCAACAAACTTGAATCTCACCTCACCTCCCTAAGTATGGTGCATACCCAATACCAAAACATTCTGCCTGCTGGATCTTGAGAAGAAGATTTTCAAAGAAATTTACCTGAAATGCACTAAGTTCAAATTTGGGCTCCTACACTCAGCCCAAAGATAAAAATACAGGGGGCACATTTGAACAAACTTGAATCAGATCAATCCAACAATGTTGCATACCAAATATTAAAAGATTCTGCCTGCTGGATCTGGAGATTTCTTAATGTTGTCCCCATTCACTACAGTGTTAACAAGTCCAAAAACTGTACCCTATAATAAAACCGATGGCAATTTTTTTTTCACAAATCCTTTCTGTTGGTCCTAAGGAAGCTTCACACCAAATAGTTCTCTGTGCCATGCTGTTTTGGAGATGTGGGAGTTTTAATTCTTTTCTACTTTTACCTTCTCTAGTGCCATCGGGGCTGCAGGAAAAAATTTTGGGCCATAAATCAACTACTTATAACCCAATAATACCTCATATTAAATTTGGTTCAAATCGGCCTCTGCGTTCAGAAAATAGAAAATTTGCGCAGGGCAAAAATTCTTGACAATTTCAGAACAAAGGCAAATATTACCCATCAAACTTCTCTTGAACAAACTTGAGTCTACACCTCAAATGCAAGCTGCATACCACATATCAAGTTTCATTTGTATAAAAAAGATACAAAATAAGTAACATTCAAAAGGTTTTCGGGCTTCGGGCACCTGTAGCCATCACAGTTGACCAATCACAACCAAAAGGGGATGTCATCATCTAGGCATTATATGGAGTCAACCTTACAGGTTACAATTAAATCCTTCTATAAATATAACCTTTTGCCTATGCTAAAGGTTTTTGGGCTCGGGCACCCATCAAGGCTGAATGATCATGGCCAAAATGGGACGTTCTCATCTAGACATTATTTGGAGTCATCCTACCAACTTACAATGAAATTCCCTCATAAATATGACCTGTAGACTGTGCTAAAGGTTTTCGGGCTTCGGGCACCTTTAGCCGTCACAGTAGCCCAATCATGTCCAAAAGGGGACGTTCTCATCTAGACATTATATGAAGTTAACCTACCAAGTTACAATGAAATCCCTTCATAAATATGACCTGTAGACTGTGCTAAAGGTTTTCGGGCTCGGGCAGCCATCATGACTGAATGATCCCAACCATAGGGGACAATCTCATCTGGGCATCATCCAGAGTGATCCTAAGAAGTTACAATGAAATCCCTTCATAAATATGACCTGTAGACTGTGCTCAAGGTTTTCGGGCTTCGGCCACTAGTAGCCATCACAACTGACCAATCACGACCAAAAGGGGATGTCATCATCTAGGCATTACATGGAATCAACCTAACAGGTTACAATGAAATCCTTCCATAAATATGACCTTTTGCCTATGCTAAAGGTTTTTGGCCTCGGCCACCCATCAAAGCTTCATGACCGCGATCAAAATGGGACGTTCTCATCTAGACATTATTTGGAGTCATCCTACCAAGTTACAATGAAATCCTTTCATAAATATGACCTCTACACTATGCTAAAGGTTTTCGGGCTTTGGGCCCCTGTAGCCATCACAGTTGCCCAATCACGCCCAAAAGGTGACTTTCTCATCTAGACATTGTACGAAGTCAACACACCAAGTTACAATGAAATTCCTCAATAAATATGACCTGTAGACTGTGCTAAATGTTTTCGGGTTTTGGGCTCGGGCAGTCGTCATCGTCGGCAGATCATGCCCAAATGGGGAAATTCTCATTTAGACATCATAAGGAGTCATCCTACCAAGTTACAATGAAATCCCTTCACATTAAACATGACCTGCAGACTGTGCTAAAAGTTTTTGGGTTTCGGGCTTGGGCAGCCGTCACGGTTTATAGATCATGCCCAAAAGGGGACGTTCTCATCTAGGCATTATACAAAGGCATCCTACCAAGTTACAATGAAATCCCTTCATAAATACGACCTGTAGACTGTGCTAATGGTTTTGGGGTTTTGGGCTCGGGCAGCCATACCGGTTGCCCGATCGCGACCAAAAGGGGACGTTCTCATCTAGACATGACCACAAACATGCATATAACATATCGTGACGATCAGACAAGAACTGTGGGATGTAGCCCATGCTAAAGGAAAATGTGAACAGACATCACAGACTCCCAGACTTCCGGACGCGTGATGGCAATAGCTTATCTTAACTATGTCAAGTTAAGCTAAAAACGTGAACATTGTGACTGAAAAAAAGAGAAGAAATCAGTTAAATTTCTGCATACAGTAGGGTTATTACCTAAAGTAGTTATTGAAATGAGAAAATAAACAGTAATGAGAGGCGAAGGCACCACAATCTGCACAAAAGCTGACTTTAACGCAAATTCTTACAACACCTAAATGCTAATTCTTACAAGTTTTGGCAGAAAGTCAGCCTCTAATATGCATGTAATGAGGGTTAAATATTACTGCAATGGAGTTCAGTAAACCAAGTGTACAATATTAATCGCCTGGAAAGACACATAGAAACACAACTCACCTAAACACAAAGTTTACAAACTTTTACAGCGTTAAATTTACTAAGTCTGAGAAAAACATGAAAATTTTGACTGGACAAAAAGAAAATTTCCGTTAAATTTCTGCATACAGTAGGGTTAATACCTACAGTTCTTATTGAAATATGAAAATCAACAGTAAGGAGAAGTTAAAGCAGCACAATCTGCACAAAAGCTGACTTTAACGCAAATTCTTACAACACCTAAACGCAAATTCTTACAAGTTTTTGGCAGAAAATTTTAGGTGAAATTTGGAAAAAAAGTCATAGTATCAGGGTTAAATACTGTTCTGATAGTCCCTTACAACCTACATATTCAATATCAAAGGCCTGAGCCCACTGATCTTTGAGAAATTAACCTTAACATTAAATCTTACAATATTGGACACGCCAGACGCTGACACCGACGCCCGAGGTCATGACAATAGCTCACCACTTGTAATAGAAGTAGGTGAGCTAAAAACCGGAAACTAACCAACAACAGGCACAACAAAGGCCCAGAGTCGGTAACCGATCAACAACCACCTGATGCAAAGCTAGATCTTCATTTGAAGAGAAAACAAGAGACTCCAGGGAGCCTGAGGGCGCTCACCTGACAAGGTAGACTAAATATCAACCCAGGGAATTTTCAACAAGTTGTATCTGCCCCTCCTAAGAAAAGCTTATACCAAATATCCAAAGATTCTGATCAGTGTATCTTTAAAAAAAAAAAGATTTTTTAAATATTCCTCATATTGAACAGTTATAATTCGGGCTCCGTGTGGAGCCCAAATATGAAACCAGGGATTTGGCTTTAACGAACTTGAAAATCCCCCCCCCCCCCCAAGGATGCTGCAAACCAAAATATGCTGCTGGATCTGAAGAAGATTTTTTAAGAAAATTCCTCATTTTGAACTCAATTATAATTCAGGCTCCCACAGTGAGCCCAAATATGAACCCAGGGACTTGGCTTGAACAAACTTGAATCTCACCCCTCTAAGCATGCTGCATACCGAATATCTAAAGAGGTTGATTGGTAGATCTGAATTAGATTTTTAAAGAATATTCCTCATACTGCACTAATTTAAACAAAGAGAGCCCAAATATAGACCCAGGGATTTGATTTCAATAAACATATGAAACAATCTTCCAAAGATGTTATATGTGAAATTTGAAAGCTTTTGTAGCAGTGGTTTGGGAGAAAAGTACTCTTAAATGTTTTTCCCATTACCCACAGTGTTAAAAAATGCTGACTCAGCACTTTTTCAGAAGTCCCAAAAAAAGTACCCCATGATAAAACCGATAGCAATTTTTTTTTAACCATTCCATTCTGTTGGTCCTAAGGAAGCTTCACACCAAATAAGAAATTCTCAGTACCGTGTAGTTTTGGATATGGGCGTTTTAATTTTTTTCTATTTTTAGCTCCTGCCATTCCCATGAGGCGACGGGAAGTAGAACTGTAGACTGTCCTAAAGATTTTCGGTCTTCAGGAGTCTGTAGCAGTCAGTTGACCAACCACGACCAAAAGGGGATGTCATCTAGGCATTATATGGAGTCAACCTAACAAGTTACAATGAAATACTTCCATAAATAAGACCGAAAGACTATGCTAAAGGTTTTCGGGTTTTGGGCTTCGGCAGCCATCACGGCTGAATGATCACAACCAAAAGGGGACATTCTCATCTAGACATTATTTGGAGTCATCTTACCAAGTTACAATGAAATCCCTTCATAAATATGACCTGTAGTCTTGTGCTCAAGGTTTCGGGCCCCTTTAGCCGTCACATTTGACCAATCACGTCCAAAAGGGGACGTTCTCATCTAGACATCATATGAAGTCAACCTACCAAGTTACAATGAAATGCCTCCATAAATATGACCTGTAGACTGTGCTAAATGTTTTCGGGTTTTGGGCTCGGGCAGTCCTCACGGTTGACAGATCGCGCCCAAATGGGGAAGTTCTCATCTAGACATCATACGGAGTCATCCTACCAAGTTACAATGAAATCCCTCCATATTAATATGACCCGCAGACTGTGCTAAAAGTTTTTGGGTTTCGGGCCTTGGGCAGCCATCACCATTGACAGTTAATGACCAAAAGGGGATGTTCTCATCTAGGCATTATACAGAGGCATCCTACCAAATTACAATGAAATCCCTTCATAAATAATACGTGTAGACTGTGCTAATGGTTTTCGGGTTTTGGGCTCGGGCAGCCATACCAGTTGACCGATCGCGACCAAAAGGGGACATTCTCATCTAGACAAGAACTATGGGGTGTAGCCTGTGCTAAAGGAAAATGTGAACAGACTCACACAGACCTTCCGCACGCATGATGGCAATAGCTTATCTTAACTTTGCCAAGTCAAGTTAAAAATGAGAATTTAAGTACAGATGTCAGTTCAGTTGTTCTGACTTTGGGCCAAACAGAAGAATGATGTTTGCAAAATTCCGGTCTCTTCCTGCGCATGTGCAAGTACTAAAAGTATGGAGGGCCAGATAGGACTTTTTTCAGTATTGTATGCAAATTTTGGGGATTGGGGGTTTAATATTTGTGTTTTGCCCTTAACTGGTAAAGTGGTTAGTCTTTTCTGACAACAAATCAAAGCTCATCATATACTGCTCTATTACATTTAATTGGATAGTGCCTTATAGGCACTATCCAATTAAATGTCAGAGAGCAAAGTATTGTATAAAAAATCTGATTCATATCGGCAACAATAAAGGCTTTCTCAGGCAGAATGTAGCTACAGACAGTTATTGCCTGTCACTTTTAGTAAAGCCCAAAATAGGGCTTCCAGCACTCTACCAGTTAATATTGAGGTTGCACCAGCTAAATCTGGACCATTGGTTTTAGTATTTATTTATTTATTGGTGTTTAAGGTCACATATTTCTGCACAATGGCTAACCATGACTGTGACAGTTTTATGGGTGGAGGAAGCCGGTTCCCGGAGAGAACCACCGAAAATGGCGAGCAACTGTCAGCTCCCTAACATACCAACTCCACACAAGCATGGTTAGCATTGGTTGAAGACAGGTGCACCATCGACGTGCAGTAGTATGCCTTAGTACACAACGTCACCGTGCCCCCACGTGGGCAATGGGGGTTAAGTGTCTTGCCCAAGGACACAATGGGGTTGTCGGAGGTGGAATTTGAACCGAGGACCTCTCGGCTTGTAGCCTGCACCTCTACCAACTGAGCCACCGAACCCCCATTGGGTTTTAGTATTAAAATATGCTTGCTCCTCCTATAACAATGGCAAATATAGCTCCTCTAACTTCTCTTGAACAAAATCTGAGTCTACACCTCAAAAGGAAGCTTGCACACCAAATATCAAGTCTCTGCTACTGCTCGTTCATGAGATTTTTAAGATTTAAGCCTACTTTTTGGGCGTGGCCCCACCGAGGGGCAAGGCAACTTGATTTGAACAAAAACAAAATGCGATGTCATAAACTATTATCTCGAATTTCACTTAAATCGGTTCAGCGGTTTTGGATGAGAAGACGCAAAGGCAAGCTAAAAGAAAAAATACCCGCCCACATGTAGTTTTACAAAAATGGTCTGAGAAACAGAAGATCTACTTTGGGGGGCCTAATCAATGCACAAGTTAAATGAGCATTCCTAAAAATTTAAAGGCCTGTGAGAGTATAACTTACTTAGTTACAGTTATCAAAATGTAAAGACTTTTCCACTAAAGCATTTTTGGTGAAAAAGGACATGCACTGCCTGCTCCATCGCCAAAACTTGGGGCAGTTACCCCTGCTTCTGGTGTCTTTGCCTGTCTTTTATGGGGTGCAATACTAAACAAGGGACACACAATTCACTTACATGGCCACACTATCTCTTCCGGCATGTTCAAATTGGGGGCAAATCCAAAAGGCTGAACAGAAGGGAAAGTAACCCTACATTTTAACATGCACTGCAATACACTAGGGGAAGGGAAGGGAGGCCAAGATTAAAACACAAGGCTCCCTTTACACCGAGACACATAATTGCTTTGCACTTCTCAATTCCAAACATACTTTCTCTGTACCAACCCTTCTATTTTCAAAATGGGTGGAGAGCAATGATGGCCAACCTTAAATGAACTTAGGAGGGTAATTTTTAAGCCCACCTTAATTGGACACAAGGGGAGCCACTGCAGGCTGTTATAGAGATTAGTAATTTTACCATATCTTTCCATCTTATTGTTTAGGCTGTGCATTTATCTAATGTAGGTTTACAAAATGCAATAATTTCTTGCTGAACATGTGAGGATTTCTACATGAATTATGTATCTAGTCAGACAATTATAGTCAGTATCCGGTATGCAAGCTTAATGGCTACCAATTAGTTTCTGTGAGACCCATACACCTGGCCTCCATCTTGAGACATAGTGGCCTCACAAAGACTAGCTACCAGTGAGCTTTTTCCAAAGTGCTCCATCACAAACTAAGATGTGCGATACCCATCACTGCAAGCTAACAAAGTTCACTTTCGTGGCCCTCCTTGAATGTGGCAAGGAAGGTGTTTACTGCCCTCATAAATTTTAATTTAGGAGAACCACTGAGAGCAAGAGCAGTTTCTCTCCTTAAAATGACAGGCCTGCTGTACCACAACCCACACCACACCGAACCTCTCCCAAACTCTTTCCTCAAATTACTGGTGTCTTCACAAAATTCTCAAGTGTTCCGGTTCCACACATTTAAAGGCAACATATACAAGGAATAACTATTCACAATGCACTGGTAAAATATACCAAAGGAATTAACAGTATTGCTGTTTAATTTGTTTTTAATTTCTAATCCAGAAACAAACATTATGATCCCTCTTTGAAAAAGTTAATTGAGCTTGTTCCACTGAGGGATTATAACATGTGTTTTGGTATGAAGAGAAAATAGTATTCGATACTGCACAATATATTATGAATATTGTGTTCAAATCAGGCAGGTTATCTTCAGTGTTAACCTTTGCCTAACAAACTAGCCACATATGCATGCATAATTTACAAATTAAGCAGTTCCCAAAAAGTATATTTTCAAAAAAATTCAACCAAATCGTATCATGTGATCCCTAACTGGAACGAGCAAATAATCTAAGTCAAAAGAGTCATAAAGAGCCATAACTCTGGAAAAAATGTTGGAAGAAACTTATTCTAAACAGGTATCGTTCCTAGATGATGCTCTACCACAACACCAAATATCATTCCAAATTGGAGTAGCAATGGCTGAGATACAAGGGAAAATGTTGGTATGGACAGACAAATGGAAGGATAAAAGGGACAGATGGATGGTCAGGGGTCTCCACTAGATGTCCCTTCAACTTTTCAAGTCTGAGGCATAATAAATTTTGATATCTTCTGCACTGGGTAAAGGGTGAAAAGCTTGAATTTCACACAGTATAACACTTGCCAGCAACAATGCATGGCACTTCCACCCACCACAAATTTTCTTATTATACAATACACTGTACATCCATGTAACAAATATTCAGAATAAAATGTTCATGAGGTAACAATGTTCTTTCAAAAGCACATTCACAAAACAATCAGCAGACACTGGAATGGAACAGAAAATGGTATGCTGTACTTTTCCATCTCGGGGTCCAAAAAGCTCTGTTCTTCTCATCAGTTAACTGAAAAAAGATTGAAAAAACATTCTTAATTTTTAAATAGAATATTTCAAAAAACAGCAAAATAAATGCCTGGAAATAAGAGCTTACATTGTAATTGTAATCGTAACCTGTTAGCAGGTTACACAATCTAACACGCTAGTAACCCTGTAAGAAGAGCATGTGATACTTTTTCAGCCTTTTCTATTTTACTACTGCAGCCATGCCTGTTTACGTCTTTAGGTGCTATACAAGTAATAGGAAATTTTGTTTGAAAATAGGTGATATGTTATTTTCGATTGTGTCATATATCTAAAAATGTTATAAGTTTAGTTTTTGGTGTTCAAAACAGTGAAGCATTGTGCATAAATACGGATGGGCAGTAAAAAAGTGACAAATTATTATTTTGCTCAGATTTAGCAAAAACCAGAAGGGCAATGCAAAGCGTGGGCAGCGTGGGCTATGCCTCCAATCCGCAAAAAAATTTCTAAGTCCAAAGAGTGAAAAAGGGGGGGGGGGGGGGGGGGGGGGGAACTCTGGAAAAAATGTGTGGAAGAAACTCACGCTAATCAAGTATAGTTCCCCAACAGGCTCTATCACAACATCAAATATCATTCAAATTGGAGTAGCAGCAGCTGAGATACAAGGGAAAATGTTTGGAATGGATGGACGAACAGGACGGATGAACTGAAGGAATGGACGGAGGTCTCCACTAGATACCCCTTCGACT